>ML662438.1:361541-378765 GCA_007570785.1 Antilocapra americana
GGCAGGGTGTGCTCATGCACACATGCACTCAAGTCACTTCAGTCATATCTGTTTGTGACCCTATGGACTGTAACCGCTAGGCTCCCCTGACCATTGGATTCTGCAAGAAAGAATGCTGGAGTGGGTTGCCACATCCTCCTTCAGGGGCTTTTCCTGACCCAAGGATCCAAGCCTTGTCTCCTGCATCTCCTGCATTGCAGGCAGGTTCTTCATTGCTGAGCCACTGGGGAAGCCCCACAGGAACTAACTGGTAACGCACACACTATATGTGGATATGTTAGCAACCCCCTTTCTTTAAAAATATGATGCAGAACCTAACTTGGGCAGTCATGAGTCTGGAGTGTTGAAAAATAGGAAGAAGGCCAGTGTGGCTGGAGTAGAATGAGGCAGATGAGTTCCAACAGTCTGAATAAGGTGGCTGTGTAGGAGACTCAATCAGTTAAGTGTTTTCACCATTATTCTGTGTGATGTGGAAAGCCACTGAAGAGCTCTAAGCAGAATATTTATATGATATGACTTACACTTTAAAAGGATAACTCTGACTTCTGTAAGATGGAGAAATGAGAAACCAGGTAAGAGCCTGGTTCATTAGTTCAGGCTAAGAGACAGTGGCTTAAAACTGATGTTAGGAGATTTATTGGCTGAGAGGGCACAAAACAAAGAGAGGAGACAAAAACAGCTCCATGATTTGGGGCTTATGTCATGGGAAGCTAGGAATTGCCACTAAATGAAATGCTGCACCAAGGCATTGGCGATGTAGAGATGAACAAGACACACTGATGTTGAGAATCCACAGTCTTGACGAGGAGATGGGAAAAGAAAAATAGATGTCAATAAAAGTAATCCCATTTCTTAGAAACTTACTTTGTACTGGGCACTGAAGTAAACATTCTATAAGTATGACATAATTCAGTCTTTGTAATGACTTCATATAGTTGATGTAATTGCCCTATTTTATAGATGAGAAAACTGAAACTCAGCAGAGTGAAATGAGTTAAGAGCTGAAAGATGAAGAATTGGTTTAAACCCATAGCTGCTTAACCTCAAACTTATGTACTATGCATGTGTGCTAAGTCACTTCAGTCATCTCTGAATCTTTGCGACCCCATGGACTATAGCCCACCAGGCTCCTCTGTCCATGGGATTCTCCAGGCAAGTATATTGGAATGGGTTGCCATGCCCTCCTCCAGGAGATCTTCCTGACCCAGGGATCAAACCTGCATCTCTTATGTTTCCTGCAATGGCAGGCAGATTCTTTACAAAAAGCTCCACCTTGGGAGCCTCTTATGTACCTCTTATATACCTGAGCCTAATTCTGATCGACCTAATCTCAGAAAATAAGATAGGCAGGCTATATGAAGCAAATCCACAAGGAGAGGTAGCAGTTTACCTATGACAGAATGATTGCACAATTGCTTTTAATCCATAAAACAAGAAGGCTGGACTCAACGATTTCCATGGTTCCTCTCAGCTCTAAAAGCCTATAATTTTAAAACATGGTGATGCTTCTTTTCAGTCAAGTGAAAGTTATTTTTATTCCTTAAGATTGAACAGCATATAACATAATTCTCTTATTTATATAAAGCTATTCCAAGAGCTGGGCTGAACTGAGCCTCAAGCCTTACAGTTTGCCTATTTTGAAATAGAAAGACCATTAAGGGTAGAAGAATAGCAGTGAACACAGAAGGGTAAATGAGGAAAAGGACAAGGCACATCACGGAAATAAAGGCCTTGTCATAAAATAAGCAAGGGAAATAAAAATGAGGCTTGGAAAATTATTGTTTTCCAGAAAACTGAAGGACTTTTACATCTTTTATAGTGAGACATCTTGATTGTTGACTAAAAAGTTCAGTGACAACTAAAGAAGTATCTTGAGTGTTAACAGAAACTTTAATTTTCAGAGTGTTTGTTGTGCCAAATCCTAGTCTGTAATGTCACATCTTCAATTTATCACAATAGCAAAATCATATAAGCATATTTTTACTCAGAAGGGACATAAATCATAAACAGCCATGAAAAGATAATGTAATATATTTAAGTTTGCCTTCAATATGAGATATGTCTTTGAGATTAAACTAAAATTTTGCCTAGATTTAAGGAATCATAAAATTAACTTTGGGTTTAACTGGAATGTAACAAGCAGCATGTTTTTCTTCATCATCAACACTAAGTTTACAATGGACATCCATAATGTAGGTATCTCTGAAGCACAAGGAGGCTAGTGGGTATGTCACTTGATTTTCTAACACTGAAGGCAAAAAAAGTTACAGCAAAATGATACCAAAGTGTCCAATTAGTGTAAACAGTAAAGGGAAAGTTCTAAACTCTGGTTTGTAAAATATGCTTTATGGAACTATGGTATCATAGTCCATGGGTAAACCTCTCCTTCTCTCTTTCTCTCACTTTACCCTCTTTTGGACACTTTCATAGGATGTCACTAATATAACTACATTTTAAAATCTCATTTTACACTTTAAAAAAAATGTAACATTGCATCTAAGAATATAATGAATGGATGGAATGGAATGGAATGAATGGAATACAATGAATGTTTAAAATAAAGAAAATTGAACACTACTCCATATTTTAAAATCTTCATTCTCTATGTACTTTCTGGGGACTGTTATTGGAAATGACAATCAGCTATTATAATGGCTAGTATTTTCTTAAAACATATGCTAAATGTGAAAACCACAATAGAACTTTTAGAAGACTTGAACAGAGGCCTTACAGAAGAAATTCAGGTAAGTACATAAAACATTATCTTCTCTAAAATTAAATAAATGTAGGTGAAAACAAGAGAAACATACATGCAAATGTATACATCATATCAGCTTAGCAAACTATATGTTGTGGGTACGTATGTACTTTAAACACAATATCTACTATCGGTGAACATGTGGCAAAACGGAAATCCTAATAGGTATCAAGAAAAAATACACTTTCTAGAAGTCAATTTTAAAATATATATTGAAACACTTTTAAAAGTGCATATTTTTAACTCAATTTTCCATCTAGAATTATATTTTGAGGACACAAACAGAAGCTGAATCAAAAAACTATTTCCCAATGATTTGTCATGATTTTAAGTAAGCAGTCAATGTAAGCCCAAGTATCCAACTCTCTCAATTTCCATATTCCTATAAACATTTCAAAATATACAATAGATAAAACCTTCATTAGTCCTGGAAATCATAAAGGATTTGCCAAAAAATGTAAGGTTTCTGGTTTGTCTGCTGTAGAAAGGGGGTTGCTGCTGCTGCTGCTGCTAAGCCACTTCAGTCGTGTCCAACTCTGTGTGACCCCATAGACAGCAGCCCACCAGGCTCCCCCGTCCCTGGGATTCTCCAGGCAAGAACACTGGAGTGGATTGCCATTCCCTTCGCCAATGCATGAAAGTGAAAAGTGAAAGTGAAGTCGCTCAGTTATGCCCGACTCTTAGCGACCCCATGGACTGCAGCCTACCAGGCTCCTTCATCCACGGGATTTTCCAGGCAAGAGTGCTGGAGTGGGTTGCCATTGCCTTCTCCTGAAGGAAGAACAGGAGGTAGACAGGGGTAGATGAAAAGTAAATACAGAACATCCCTGTGGAAGATGGACACCCAGCATGAAGACCACAGGCTGGATTCCACTCAAATGAGGAGGAAAATAATTAGATTCTTGAAAAGTTACTACCTCTCATAAGAAAAGAAACATTCCTAAAAACTATAGAAAATGTCTTACTTTAAAAGAGGCTTAATTTAAGAAAAGTATGCATGTTTAAAATGTTTCTGCCCTTTTGTCTCAAGATTATATGAGGGTTTATTGTATCTGTGAAACTAAAGTAAGTAGTCATGAGATCAGGAAAGAACACATGAAATTACTGAACCAAAAATCACCACGGTGGTAGAAATCAGATAACCAAGCACAATCACAAATCCAATTAGTACAGTGGAAGACATGATGGGAAATCTGTTCAAATCTCACAGAAGGGCAAGAAGATTTAACTATAAGAGAAAAATTAAAGACATGGAGAACAGATTCTGTAAAAATTAGAATACTCAGCAAAAGAAACGCAGATGTATAGAACAGACTCGTGGACTCTGTGGAAGAGGGCAAGGGTGGGATGATATGGGAGAATGGCATTGAAACATGTTAATTATCATATGTGAAATCAATTGCCAGCCCAAGGCTGATGCTCCGGGCTGGTGCACCGAGATGACCCAGGGGGAGAGAATCGGGAGGGAGGAGGGAGGGGGATTCTGGAGGGGGAGCATATGTAAACCCATGGCGGTTTCATGTCAATGTATGGCAAAACCAACACAATAAAGTAAAGAAAATTAAAAAAAAAATTAGAATACTCAGTGAGAGGCTACAATACAGATGAGATACACCTAACTCTCAAAGATATACTAGCATAAAATTTTTGTGAGCTTAAGAAAAAATGAAACAATTGTTGCAAATAGCTTTTTGGCAGGCTAAATAAAGAAAAGACAGGAAGCATGGATTACATAACTCAAGATAAACAGCTATTCTCATAAGCATTCTTGTGGATGCTTGATCACCTACAAAGAAACAGAGAAACATCCAGAAGAATATGGATCAAACTCTTAATTTCAAAAGGAGGGTCTTCTCTGGTGGCTCAGTGGTCACGAATCTGCCCGCCACTGCAGGAGACACAGGTTTGATCCCTGATCCAGGAAGCCCACACTTGCCATGGAGCGACTAAGCTCGGATGCCACGACTACTGAGCCTGTGCTCTAGAGCCCAGGAACCACACTACCGAGCCCATGTGCCTCAGAGCCCAAGAGCCTGTGCTCTTCTTCAACAGGAGAAGCCACGACAATGAGAAGTACTTGCACCACAACTGGAGGGTAGCCCCTCTTCATTGCAACTACAGAAAAGCCCGTGTAGCAACGAAGACCTGGCACAGACAAAAATAAATAAGCAAAATTTTTAAAAATTTTAATCTAAAGGAAAAAAAGAGTAGGATGAGGAAGAAGAGGAAAGTTTTAGAGGCATTCACATTGCTGCTTACATGCAAGGGCAACAGAAATGCACTTTCAAACACTACCTGTCAGGAAGGCTCTGAAAACATTACACCTTTATAAAACTCTCCCTGAGTATTTTTCAAAAAATCCTACCATTTCACAATCGCTCAGCATAAATGAGAATACTGGTCTAAAATGTCTTTTGGAAACTAGGTCTTTTTAAATTCTCGGATCCGCAGAGAGTCTATGTTCTATGCAAAAGATGCTCCACAAATAATAACATGGACATTTTTAGATTTCTCTTTAATATTAGGAGATCAAAGCCCCTAAGTCAGTGATTCTCAGCATTATCTGCACATTAGAGTCTCCTGGGGAACTTGTAAAATCCCTAATGCCCAGGTCACACCCCCTGCATTTAAATTAGAATCTGTTTCTGCCCTCTCATGTTTATTGCAGCATTATTCACAGTAGCCTAGAAATGGAAACAACCTGTCTGTCTACAAAATTGAGTAGCTTAAGAATATGTGATAAAGATACAGATAACATGACATTTGTGCACATGTGTATATATGTGCACTGTATATATAGAGTATGGGGCTTCCCAGGTGGCTCAGTGGTAAAGAATCCTCCTGCCAAGGCAGGATACTCAGGAGAAACAAGTTCAGTCTCTGGGTTGGGACGATCTCCTGGATGAGAAAATGGCAACCCACTTCCAGTATTTTTGCCTGGGAAATCCCATGAACAGAGTACTGGCTACCATCCATCGGGTCGCAAAGAGTAGGATACAACTGAGCAACTGAACTTGCACATATAGTGAGTATACATATATACACACACTAATATATATATATATATATATATATATATATATATATAGGCTTCCCATGTGGTGCCAGTGCATTCCCACCAATGCAGGAGACTAAGAGACATGGGTTTGACCTCTGGGTTGGGAAGATCCCCTGGAGGAAGGCATGGCAACCCATTCCAGTATTCTTACCTGGAGAACACCAGGGACAGAGGATCCTGACGTGCCATGGTTCATACAGTTGCAAAGAGTCGGACAAAACTGAGCTACTGAGCATGTATATATGGAGAGTATACATATATACACACACACTATTATTTATATATACATACAATATAAGAGTATTCAACCATGAGAGAGAAGAAAATCCTGCAATTTGCAACAACATGAATGGACCCTGAGGCCATTATGCTAAGTGGAACAAGAAAGACAAAGGAAGACAATTACTGTCAAGCTCTCAGTTACCTGTGTAATCTAAAAAAGTCTAACTCTTAGAAACAGAATAGGATGTTAGTTGCCAGGGGCCAAGAAGAGGGTGGGGCAGGATGGGGAAAGGAAGTTTGGCCAACGGGCACAAACTTCCTGTTATAAGATGAATAAGTTCTGGGGATTTAATGTATAGCAAGGTGACTATGGTTAATAACACTGTATTGTATATTTGAACGTTGCTATGACAGCAGATATTAAATGTTCTCACCACAAACACACAAAAAAGACAATTATACGAGGTGATGAAAGTGTTAATTAACTCTATTGTGGTAATCATTTTACTGAATACATACATACATATAAACATCACCTTGTATACCTTAAAATTATACAACATTATATGTCAATTATATCTCAAAAAACATGGAAAAATTGTAATCACTAGGGGAAGACGGGGGAGAGCCCAGATAGAACCAAGTATTTTTCAAACCTGCCAGGCTATTTCAACATGCAGCCAAGATTGAGAAGTAGTACTCCAAATGTTTGCTCTGTATACAGCAAAAATTAGAGTATTAAAGAAAGAGTAACATCAGAATATGCAAACTTCCATATTAATATTTTCAATTTCCCAGATTTTTTTGCTTTTCCATCTAAGATCCTTTCAAAATACTGGCATGTCAGCCTAAATGGAAACTTTAGGCCTTGTTGACTGAACATTCTTAGTGGCTCCAAAACAAAGACTTGGGAAAGTTGTTTCCATCACTCACTCCCTCAGAACTATAGCCCTTACTCACAGCACATTAATCTAAACTACATTTGGAAAACATAACTTAAAACTGGATTAATTTCAAGGTCAACAAATGGAAAGGAGACACATAGAAAGGGACATGGGCCAGTAGAGGAATTAATGAGGTCCCCAAACTATATGGCAAAGGAATATTTTTAAAGACTGCCCAAGTATCTTGCATATTTACTAATGCAGAAACAAAAGCAAACATTAAAAATCTGGGGCTGTAATCTACTTTAAGTCAAAGTGGCTTCCAAAGTTAAAAGTACCCTGAGGAAATATGTTCATCTCTTAGGTCACTGTGATACCATGAGGACCAGTTGACTACAGGAAATACGTTAATGATATTCTAACACTCCTTTTGTAAGTATATGAAGGACCGAAAGGCTGGATCCACACAATGGCCAAGATCATGTCTTTGGCACAGTCCAGAGAATTCAGACCAAAATGTTAGATTCATAATGTGACATCCAAATCTAACCTACCAAACTGTTCCACCCAGACATTTACTTATTAATGTTCTCTAGTGCACTGAAGGAGGTTTCCAAGTCAAACACATTGTGATTGATTGGGGCAGACTTGACTTCAAAGAATTAAGTGTGCTTACTTATAATTCTGCAAAGTCTCTACTTTATAATTCATGTTTTTACCATCAGTGAGAATTCCTGAGATCCAATTCTAATGCAAAAATATTTATCTCGACAGAGTTTGATTAAATAAAGCCAACACATATCATCCTGAGCTCGGAATTCACATTAACTTTAAAGACCAGAAGAGATGTGAACCAAAGAAAAGAAACTCTTATTTTATATGTTATAATCTTTTATGTCATGAAAGCAAAGCTACTAGATCTTAATTTTTCCAAAAACTAAAAAGAAATAGTTATGTGAGACGATGGAGGTGCTAATTATCACTACCATGGCAACCATAATACAATATATAAACGTATCAAATCAAAATGCTGTACACATTAAATTTACCAATGTTATATGTCACACAGACTTCAATTTCTCTCATCTGGGGTACAAAAGTAGGAGTTGGCTATGAAGTGGTTTTCTGAACCATGTTCTTCCCTGCTGGGCATAAAGTTAAGTGTCACTGGTAGGTTGGCAGTGTTTTGAGACCTCATAACTTCAGGCTGCTCCAATGTGGAATTTGTGAGAATTACATCAGAGCTTTGGCTAAAACTCCCTGAGATTCATGGAATTCAGGACTGGAAGGTGATCACATCCAGACAGCGGCTGTGCCTTATATATTTCTGTATCCCCCACAGAAACAGGCACACCGTGGGTACTCAATAAATATTAGGTGATCGCACACACTTGTGGGATGACCATTCCACACGGGAGGCAGACATCCTCTGAACCATGCCTTTGGCAGATGGGCATCTGGCGCCTGCTTCCATGCCATCTATTGACAGGTATCTAATGACCTCCTGAGAACATCCATTCCCTTCCTCAGCCCCACTAATTGTTAGAAAGCTCTGGCTTATTTTGAACTGAAATTTGCTTTCTTGTAATGGGTCCCCATTGGCCTGAGCTCTGCCCTCCCCAACAACACAAAATGAATCTTTTTAGTCTTTTGCATGATAGATCAAATTGCAGGTCTCTCCCTATATGAGATTATCCTTGGTGTTCTCTTCTGGGTATGATTTGGATTATTAATGTTAATGCTTAATGGCGCTATGGATAAAAGATAATATTCCAGATATTAACTGAGTGTAATGCTATTATATCTTATAATCAGGCAATCTGACATGATGGATGTAAGCAAAGCAAAGTTTTAAATGACTAAAATATATATATTTGCTTCCATGGAGTGTATTCAATAATTTCTATCAAGCTTCTAGCTTGACTTCTTCCAAGATTCATTTCTAAATCACAAATCTGATCACGTCATTTTAATGCCTAATATTCTTCAATGGTTCCCACAACTTTCTTTCAATCAATAGAAATTTATTAAGCTCCTATTATGTGCATATGTGCTCAGTCATATACTCATGCCCAACTCTTTGCGACCCCATAGACTATAGTCCATCAGGTTCCTCTGTCCATGAAATTTTCCAGGCAAAAATACTAGAGTAGGTTGCCATTTCCTTCTCCAGTTCTATTACCAGGAACTATCCTATGTCCTTGGGTGCCAGAAATGAGCAGAGAAGCCCTCTCCCTTCTGTTATTCAGCTCACAGTCGAGGACGATGTGTCAAGAAACCAGTAAACAACTAAGAAATACGATTTCAGATGAAGAAAACAGGTAAAACTTGATTGGAAATGGGAGGCCATATATTAGATGCACAGGGAAAACCTCTGTAAGAAGGTGAAATTTAAGCAAAGACCTACTTGATAAGAAGAAACAAGCCATCACAAAAGGAGCACCATGTTTTTGTTCTCTGCTAGTGAGATTTTTGTCATCTTTTTGATGACATTTGAACTGAATTCACTCAGCTTTTTACCCAGATCATTGGTAAAAATGTTACCTGGGGCAGAGTCACAAGGAGACAAACTTTAGGCACCTAGAAGTTTCCTGCTAGACCTTCTTATAGCAACATCTAATTACAAAGGCTTTGTATGATAGGCTCTAGGTTCAACCACCTCATTAGAACTGACTCAAATACATTAGCTTTTTCAGTTGAGTAATGCCCCGTTGTGTATATGTCCCACAACTTCCGTACCCATTCATCTGTCAGTGAACATCCTAGGCCGCGCCCATGCCTAGCTATCGAAAACAGTGCTGCAATGAGCACTGGGGTACGTGTGTCTTTCTCTTTTATGGTTTCCTCAGGGTATATGCCCAGTCGGAGCAGGCACTGGCCCCCCACTCCAGCACTCTCGCCTGGAGAATCCCACGGACGGAGGAGCCTGGTGGGCTGCAGGCCGCGGGGTCGCGAAGAGTCGGGCACGACTGAGCGACTTCACTTTCCCTTTTTCACTTTCCTGCATCGGAGAAGGGAACGGCAACCCACTCGTGTTCCTGCCTGGAGGATCCCAGACAGAGGAGCCTAGCAGGCTGCTGCCTATGGGATCGCACAGAGTCGGACAGAACTGAAGCAACTTAGCAGCAGCAGCAGCAGCAGGGTATATGCCTCGTAGCGGGATTGCTGGGTTATATGGTAGTTTTATTCCTTGTTTTTAAGGAATCTGTTCTCCCTAGTGGCTGCATCAATTTGTATTCCCACCAACAGTGTAGGAGGGTTCCCTTTTCTCCACAGAGTGAAGTAAGTCAGAAAGAGAAAGATAAATATCACATATTAATGCAAATATATGGAATCTAGAAAGATGGTACTCATGAACCGATTTGCAGGGCAGCAAAGGAGAAGACACAGACATAGAGACTTTTGGACACAGTCAGGGAAGGAGAGGGTGGGATGATTTGAGAGAATAGAGCTGAAACATATACATAACCATATGCAAAATAGATAGCTAGTGGGACTCTAATGTAAGACATAGGGAACCCAAAGCCAGTGCTCTGTGACAATGCAGAGGGCTGGGATGGGAGGGAGGTGGGAGAGGGGTTCAAGAGGGAAAAGATACATGTATACCTGTGGCTGATTCATGTTGATGTATGGCAAAAACCATCACAATATTGTTAATTAGCTTCGAATTAATTTTTTAAAAGGAAAACAGAATAGTTACAAGGACTTTGCAAAGCAAATAATACTCTTGCAAGGTTTCCAAAGCTGAGCAGAATTTCTCCCCTACTAAATACCCATCAATAACAAAGGGGACATCACACTGCCTGTTGCGGGGCTGTTTTCCTCTTCAGGCACAGCTACCTGGTGAGAACCAAAAGGACTTTAGATGAATGCATTGCAATGTATTGATACTTGTAGCACCAGCCCCAGTGGGACGTTCACAGCTTGGTACCTCAGCCCAATACAAGTCAAAATTCCTTTCCAGGAGCAACCACAGATACACCTTCCCTGCACAACTTGCCTTCCTTAGTAGCATACAGTTGACTTAGCAGATGAAGCCTGCACTGTATATGTGTTTACACAGAAGGGACTTGAGGACATTATTCTGGAAAGGGGGATATATGGATAATGACTCCTCACATTATGGCTTGGCCCAACCACCAGTCCTCTGTGAGCTGGAAAAAGCAAAAGCCTTGTACATCTTCCTGGTGTTCTCCATTTGCAACATATTATCTCCATAGAGAAGAAGAGGATAACAGAGGATGAGATGGTTAACGGCATCACAGATTCAGTGGACATGAACTTGGGCAAACTCTAGGAGACGGTGGGGGACCGGGAAGCCTGGCATGCAGCAGTCCATGGTCATGAGGAGTCAGACACGACTTGATGACTGAACAATAACAACAAAAATCTCCAAAGAAGGTACAATTCCCCCAGCCCCTACCTTTAGTTGGAGTCACCTTGAGTAAATATCAAGCATGAATCTATTTAGGCTCCAGTTGCTAACCTGTCAAGCACATGAATTCACCCAAACTCTGTATATCCTACAGATTTTCATATCTAGAGCATCCCCAACATTCAAGACTGCTGCTTATGATTATGCAGGTTGTACTTTGCACAGCTCTAGAAAACAACCTTGACAGAAAGCCACTGTAGATTTGTTTCGTCTTTGTGATCAAAGTTTTCCAAAAAATGTTTTGAGGGAAGGGAGCCTCATTCTATATGGTACAAAGATACCACATGGGCTAAATGTGGGGCTGCTTCATAAACCTGCATGTAGGAAATGCCTTTCAGACGTATGAGCTACTCCAAAAATAAATTAATTTAAAAAATAAAAACATGAGCTACTCAATGACATTCAGTGGAGCACTGTTAATAAAAGTGAGAAAAAATCCATCATTTTGACCCCAGAGATCTATCAGCAAGCAAATGGATATTAGATGTGGTCTGATCACATATCAGAATAGCATAGTGCCATTTAAAAGATGAATTCAAGCTAAATGTATCAACATGGATAAACTTTATAGAATGCAATGTTGAAAGCAGCTATTGTGGCACCACTTATATAAATAAAAACTAAGATGCACAAACGATGTACAAATAGGTTATGGGTCCATGCATTTTGTAGTAAAATGTACACCTAATGTGCAATTGGATGTGTATCATTTTCAGGATCAGGGTTATCCCAGGAGAGGGATGGAAGAAAGGCGATTTAGGAAGGGCACAAAAGGGCCTCACCTGGGTCAATCATATTTTTTTCATGTAAAATATATGTGGCAAAATATTAATATTTGTTAAATCTAGGTCATAGTGGTATGGATACTTGTATTTTTTTTTCTGTATGCTTGAAATACCTTTTCTTTTTTTAAGTGAAAGAGAAAAGAAGTGAAGCTTCATTTCCCCAAAGGAGTTACTATGCTTCCTCCCCTCTGATAATGAGATCCCTATTAGTCAGTGGCTTTCCACTTTTTCTTTTTTTAGCAACAGAGTCTTCCTTTCAAATGAAAATTTTTATGGATTTCTAATATATATACCCAGTGAAAGCTGAGGTGCCCCAGAGCCCTAATTTCTCACCTTCTCTCGATGCAACCTAACAGAGTCCCCAAAGATATCTCCACAGAACCCAAGGCTCCAGAGCACACAGTCTGAACACTACTTATATAACGAATGGTGAAGCCCCTTTAACCCTGATGGCAGAAAGCTATGTGCCGGTTTTCAAGCTTTCTAGTCAACATCTATGTTCAGAACATTTGTAGTCTCCCTTTCCCTCCTGTTTCTGACTTACTAGCTGGCATTTCTTTTCATCAAGAACCTGAATGTAATAAAATGGCCTATCTTCAATAATTGACAAAAATTAACGCCTCTCAACAAGTTAAACTGACATCTAACTGTCCTCCCTACTGTTATTCTCTGAATAACCAAGATTTAACAGTGTTTATGTTATTCAAAAATACTTTTTAAAATAGAAATACAAAAAGAAGATGATTTTTTAAAGAAGCAAATCTCCCTTAAATGAAATGAAAGCAATAAATGACTCAGATTGAATGCAATTGCCCATATTTATAAGAGAATCCAGCATTAGGAATACCAAAAGTTAAAAAATAATAGACTCATTTTCACAATATATACAAATATTGAATCATTATATTGTATACCTGGGACTAATATAATATGTCAATTATACTTGAACAGAAAATTTTTAAATTAAAGAATAAGAAACATAACATAAATTTCCCTCAACTACTGACCAATATATAGATACTCAATACCACATTTATTGGTACAAAAAGCTAGTGAAGATATTTATTTGGCTTTAACTTATTATATTAAGATAAAAATATTTGTTCTGACAAGGAGATCTGATACTGTTCTTCTGAAGATGTCTCATTTTCTTAAAGAAGTCTCCTCAATAAAACATTGCAGTTACCCATTCTAATATATCAAAGTTCAAAATCGTCACTCCCAGAAGATTCAACATAGCCCGATCATGTCAGTATGGTTTGTCAAACATGAAACATGTTTACAATAGTCAAACAGATATAACTGCTGTGGCTAGAGAAACAATGACAGCATTCCCATCAAATTGCCTGCTTTTAATACATGTCTATATAACAAGGAAAAAATATTACCTAGTGAGAGTAGTCTCAGAGAGAGCGCAAAGTTAAAGCGCTAACTGTTGCTTCCTGGTTATGCATCCAGGCTCCCTGTCTTCACCAAGCAGGTACCCAGACATCATCAAGGAAGATCCTATACTTTGACAGGAGCACCCTCACCAATCCTGGCTTTCCATCAGGGCCAAGAGTTTCCTGATCTTGGAAAACAAATTATCTGTTCACCAGTTACCCTGTCCTTGTTCCTCATGTAAAGGAAACAATCTACCTCCTTCTGCAACCGCCACTGTACTCACTAAGCCCTGGGAGTGTCAGCTGGGATGTGGAGGATACTGTGGGGAAAAAAAAGACTGTCAATTGGAAGGAGGAATTTCAGGGCAAGGCAGATATTTAAAGGAAGGCAGTATGGGGCCAGACAGAGGAGGACAGATGAATATTATGTTCTATGGTGATCAACTAAACCTCTAAAATCCACCTGCTTGCCTGAAAATCTACCTTACCAAGATCACAAAGAAACAACACATTGATAAATTCTTAAAGACTTTATTTCTAACACAAGACAGTTCTTAGGCCATCTTTTAAAGCAGCACATGACATTACATATGGGAAGAGATAAATGGAAGAAATGTGAATAATTCAAAGAACCACAAAAATGTTTAAATGCATAGTAAAGTTCTCATCAGAAAGGTTATGTAGCCTAAAAAAGTCAGGTGAAGATAAGTCTAAAACATAATTGGATAAAAGTAAAGGCTGATGAAACATCAAGACAGGTTGAATATTAACGTCAGCTGAGGTGCCCATCTCTAGAAATCCATAGAAAGAGAATGGACAGTCCTCGGGGTGAGATTTAGTTACTCATCTGCACAAAATCAGATTGGATGACCAGTATTATGAGCTTGTGATAAAAAACACACAAAGGGCCTTGTGTAGACTCAGACTATTGTTTTATTTAAAGGTTAGTTCTAGAATTTCCACCAGGGAATGACGTCAACACATTGACTTTGAGAATGGATATAAGGCCTGTGCAAAGTGAACCCGCACAGCAAATGCCCAGTTGAGCCATAAAGAGTTTGGGTTCTAGCAACATACAATAAATTCTTTATTAGTTAGATAGTCAGGAAATAGAGTGCTCCAGCTAATCAAATATTTTCCGTTAATTGTTACCACATGCAGAAGGATTACAAATTTTTAAAGAATGAGAATAAATTAAAATACACTTAACACTGAAACTAAACTGATTATAATTTAATCTTTCTCTAATTATTCAGAATGCATTTCAGGGTCATCAAGAAAAGCATAAATTATCAGTGCTTGATGACTGCGCAGGAAGTCACAGTTTTTCTAAAATCCTGGTTAATAGATGCTGGGTAAGAAGAATTCACTGCATTCGTTATCATTTGGGGGGTGTTATGTGCCAAGCATTTTTCTAGGATATGAAGTATATCATTAATCCTCACCAAAAATTTCACAGATGATGAACTGAAATTCATAAGAGTTAGAATAACTTGTCCAAGAGTACACAACAGGAAAGAGGGTCAGAGCCAGGTTTTGAGGGCACAACAGTGTCTTTAAGGAATATGCTCTTTCACTATTTCAAACAAGGTATTGCATAAAAGTATTCATAAAATTTATTGCTTGTATGCATAAAACTTAAGCATAGTCAGTGGGTCAGACTGTTCATTTTTCCAGACATGCTGAAGAATTTTTCTGAACTATTCTTGAGATTGCTACCATGTATTCATAATGACAGAAAACTAGGAGCATGAAATATTTTTGTAGATTTTTTTTTAACAAAAGACCAACTGCTCATTCAAATGCTCAAGAATATAGCTCAAACATCTTTGGACGAAATTAGCATAGCCTCAGCCACAAAACAAAATGATTTACCAATAAATGTATATACTTCATACACATTCATTTACTCACATTTTAAGCAATGACCTAATTTCTGTGTTAATCCACTCATATTTAACTGTGAAACATATTTGACTTGACTCAGATGGTAAAGAATCCGCCTGCAACATGAGAGACCTGGGTTCAATCCCTGGGTTGGGAAGATTCTTGGCAGAAAGGTATGGCTACTCACTTCAGTACTCTTGCCTGGAGAATTCCACGGACAGAGGAGCCTGGCAGGCTAAAGTCCTTGGGGTTACAAAGAGATGGACACGACTGAGTGACTTTCACTTTTATAAAAGAACATTTAAAATTATTTAAAGACTTCAGGCTGAATTTATATCTATAAAGGAAATGAATTCAATTTGTGATGGAAGAAAAGTTATTTCATCAACAGATGTGATACATCCCTTCCTCCATCATCTACTTTTGCCTCCCAAACATTCACAGTTTCACCTAGGACATTTATGGCTTCTTGTTCACCTGTATTCACAAGCACCAATTAAAATTCTTCTGGGTTCAAATGCCTTCTGTTCCTCCAGCCATAATGGTTTCACTTATCTCTAAAACAGGCAGTGATTCCCATAATGGAATTTCACAAACAAGGGGGAAAGTGGCTGAACTTTGGAAGCAGGGGAATCATCTCTGGCCATGATACTGTTTCATTAGCTAATCCCATTCACATCCAGGGGACTTGGCAGTTTTGAGATGACCCTCATCAAAGAGGCTGGCCTTCCTCCCCTCCTCTGCACACAGCATTTCCAGATAAGCTTTAAGAGATACTTTCTATTCCAAAAGAAACTATTTTCATCTCTAGCACCACACTGATATTTCCATCATGTTAAAGAAAATCCTACCTAAACAGTAACTTGGGGTCAGAGGATCCCTGACCAGAGTTAGCTCTTTGCTCAAAAGTTCAGAATAGAAAAACAGACTTCACATATATGAAATCTCTACACGGAATCATGGTGGGAAGGTAATTCTGAAATTTGATCCTTGCTTCTAATTCAGGATCTTTCCCAGAGACAAAAGTTTCATGCTCAAGTAAAATTTAAAGAAAGTTAAAATTATTGCACTGCCTAACTGAATTACGCATTTATAGTGAAGCTTGAAAATCATACTTAACTGTCTTAAAACTTGATAGATTAGGTGGTGCTTGCCATGATCGTGTTTTGAAAGGTGATTTCACTGCTCCTGATTGTAACTGCCGTGGAGCTGTTCAGTTGGGAATTTTACTCTAATGCTTTGAACTGATTTGTTCATTCAATTTCCTCTCTGAGATTTTATACCCTCCAGAGTAACTTTATTAAACTTGAATCTGAGGTGACCCTTCTGATTCTGAACTCCAAGGTATAACTTTCTCAGGGGAAAAAAAGTAAGGCTCATTTTCAAATGAATGAATAAAAGAGGAAACACCCAGACTGAAGGTCAAGAAAATGTTACCTGGAACTGAGTCAATATCAATAGAAACAGTTCATTGAAGAGCAAAGGCTAATTTTATGTCCAGATAAAAAAGGTGCTCACATTTCAAATTAAGTAGCTGGATAAGAAGAATGAAGAAAGTTCTTTTTAAAAGACTATTAATTATAATTCCTTAGACTTAATTTTATAGCCTAAGAAATTACCAAGAGTTCTTATAAAATATGATCCTTGACATACACGCCTAGAAAGAATATTTGGAGGGTCACATAATTCTTAAACTGAAAGGATCTCAAATGAATAGCTAGTTCGCCCCTTTTGTTCTTCAAATAAACTGAGGCACAGTGAGGCGAAGTGTACTTATAGAAAAGAAAGGTCAAAAAATTTTAGCATAGATTTC
>ML662438.1:379165-389943 GCA_007570785.1 Antilocapra americana
TTTAATATCAAAGGGGTATAATACCAATGCATGAAAATTGTCTTAATAACAGTAAAAACAATCTATCATTTCTTTAAAATTTTCTTAAAAAGCAAAATGGTGGAATAAATCTAATAATTCATTGCAATTCCAGGCATAATTCATTTCTCCTACTAATCTAGACTCAATTTCCTAGTCACTCATCAAATGTTTACTGAGCATTTACAGAATGCTAAGTATGGAGCTCAAAACTCCAAAACTGTATTCTGGTCAGAAATTTGTAAAAAAAATGGTGATTAAAAGTTTACATACTCTTCCTGCCTCTGACTGTTTATACATTTTTAAAACTTCCATTTTCTTTTAAAAATGGCTTTCTTCCTTCCTTCCAAGAATTATAGTAGGCACTGTCTTCCAGAATCAAAGTGTTTCTCAAGTTCTATCTATTCAATCATCTTATTGAACAAATATTTAATTGTTACAGGGCTGCTGTTGTGCAAGGATCCTATGGGTCAGTTACAGTGTCAATGTTTATTCTTTCATAATATTGTTGATCTTCTTACATACAGTGTCAAGCTCTCTATTGGAATATATACACATATATATAGGATTTGGCTAACCAATCATTTATCCAATTACAAGCCTGGGAAAGCTGTCAGAAACCATATTTATCTCACTATAGAGCAAATGTCCAGCATAAGCAATCTCAAAGTTATATAATAAATATAGAGCAACTGTCCAGCATATGTTGAAGTTATAAACAGATAAGACCAGACCATAGGTGATATTAGGGTCTGCTTAGGGTCTAATTAGCAATGCTGCAAATCCAGAGACTCATTTTCTCAGTGTACCCAGAGTTAATACCCACTGCTGAACTCACAAGACTTTGATTCACAAGACATAATGTCAGAATAATAATTCATAGTGAGGAACCTCCTCTTCCAAGATTTGGAAAACTCCAGAAGTTCCCTGAGTAGGAATGGCTAACCTGGCCACGCACTTCTCCCGCTTCTTTCCAAGAGCCCACAGCTGTCCATCAGAATGCATCTGAACACAGTTACAAGACAACCTCTGCTGGTCACACTAAGAAATCCTACTTACTATGTTCCAAAGTAAGTTCTTAGATAACTTAGAAGCCAGGTAGTAATCAGGTTATTTTTCAGATCAGGAAACAAGAGCTAATGCAGGCAGACACGTGGAGGTCCACATCACCTGGGCCCCAGGGAAAATCTGAGACTTGCACCTTCTCCCACTTCCAAGACCCTGCTCAGCACCTGAATATTTCAGCATTGCTTTCTCCCTGAACAGGTCAAAAAAGTCATTATCTCTTCAAACTCATTTCCATTTCCTTTGGATATATACTCTGAAGTGGATTTTTGCTGGATCATATGGTAGTTCTATTTTTAACTTTTTCAGGAACCTCCCTACTGTTTTCCATGGTGGCTGAATCAATTTACATTCCTAGCAACAGTGTACAAGAGTTCTCTTATCCCCACACCCTCCCCAATACTTATCTCTTGTTTTCTTGATGATAGCCAAGAGATATATGAACTCCTAGGTTTATTTGTTTGTTGCAGCATTATTCACAATAACCAAGATATGGAAACAACCTAAATGTCCATCAAAAAATGATCAACAGATGAATGAATAATAGTGAAGTTGTATACACACACACACACACATGCACACACACACACACACAATGAACTATGAGAAGAAGGAAAAGAAATCCTTCCATTTGTAACAACATGGATAGAATTTGAGGGCATTATGCTAAGCGAAAAGTTAGAAAAATACAAATACTGTATAAAATCACTTTCTTATGGAATCAAACAAAACCAAACTTGTAAAAACAGAGAGCAGAATGGTGGTTACCAGAGTCTGGAGTTAAGAGAGGTGTTTAAGGGTACAAACTGCGAACTAAAAGATAAATAAGTTCTGGGGAACTAATGCACAGTATAATGATTATAGTCAACAATACAGTATTATAAACCTTAAAGTTGTTAAGAGACTAGATCTTAATTGTTTCTACTACCAAAAAAAAAAAAGGAAATGATAATTCTGTAACATAATAGAGGTGTCAGCTAACAGTAAGGTTGTAATGATACTATATATATATTTACATATATATATATATAAATGTATCAAATCAACATGGTATATACCTTAAACAATGTTATATCTCAATTATGTTTCATTTAAAGCATGTGTGAGCATAGTCATGTCTGACTCTGAGACCCTATAGACTCTAGTAGCCCGCCAGACTCCTGTGTCCACAGGATTCTCCAGGTAAGAACACTAGAGTGGGTGGCTTGCTATATCCTCCTCCAGATCTTCCCAACTCAGGGATAGAACCCACATCTCCTGCACCTCCTGCATTGCAAGCAGATTCTTTACTGCTTGAGCCACTGGGTTTTCATTTTAAAAGTATTACCAAATCCTTCCTTTTGCCCCCCTTTTGAGATTCTATTGACTCTATTCCTTATATTGGAAAGACAAGTCTTTTTCAGACAAATTGTACTTTATTTTACAGATCTTTCACAGTTATAAAAAAATGCAGATGTATAGAATAGACTCGTGGACTTTGTGGAGGAGGGTAAGGGTGGGATGATATGGGAGAAGGGCATTGAAACATGTTAATTATCATATGTCTAATCAATCGCCAGCCCAGGATTGATGCTCGGGGCTGGTGCAGCGAGATTTCCCGGGGGGGAGGGAGGAGGGAGGGAGGTTCTGGAGGGGGAGCATATGTAAACCCATGGTGATATCATGTCATTGTATGGCAAAAACAATAAAAAAAAAATGCAACTGCACTTCTGTTTGCTGCTACATCAATACAAAAACTACTGGACAGACTATCCTAACAATGGAGGGTGAGTTTAGAATCATCTAAATAAAATTTTTAAAAGACTGTATAGTAGTGAAGTGACTTAGCAGCAGCAGCAGTAGTATAAAATTCACTGGGTATGGGGTAGTGGAGGACCTTAAGTAATAATCCCCCTGCCATATGACCCAGCAATCCCACTGCTGGGCATATACACTGAGGAAACCAGAATTGAAAGAGACACGTGTACCCCAATGTTCATCGCTGCTTTGTTTACAATAGCTAAGACATGGAAACAACCTAGATGCCCATCAACTGATGAGTGGATAAGAAAGCTGTGGTACACATACACAATGGAATATTACTCAACATTAAAAAAAAATTCATTTGAATCAGTTCTACTCAGATGGACGAAACTGGAGCCCATTATCCAGAGTGAAGTAAGCCAGAAGCAAAAACAACAATACAGTATACTAACGCATATATATGGAATTTAGAAAGACGGTAACGAGAACCCAGCATGCGAGACAGCAAAAGGAACGCAGATGTATAGAATAGACTCGTGGACTCTGTGGATGAGGGAAAGGGTGGGATGATATGGGAGAATGGCATTGAAACATGTTAATTATCATATGTGTAATCAATCGCCAGCCCAGGATTGATGCTCGGGGCTGGTGCAACGAGATTTCCCGGGGAGAGGAAGGAGAGAAGGGGGTTCTGGAGGGGGAGCATATGTAAACCCATGGTGATATCATGTCATTGTATGGCAAAAATAATAAAAAAAAAAAAATCCCCTTGAAACAGTTGGAACTGAATTAAAAAGAAGTCCAAGGGACTTCTCTGTAGGGGCAGAGAATGCTATGGAAATAGAAGATAAAGAATGGTTTCTAATCAGGAAGCACAAGGGCAGATGCTCTGAAGTGTGACTGAGCTACTGCTCACAGGGGAACTCCTTGAAACCTGCTCCCAGGAAGCAGATGTACCAGGTTCTATGTCTCAAAGAGGGTGTGCCTGCTAAGTCATGTATGTCCCTCATCATATCAGTATGGCTTCACTTGGGCTAAGTCTGATGAAGTAGCTCAACAATGGCAGTGCGCGCATGTGTGTGTGTGTGTGTGTGTCTGTGTCTGTGTGAGTGAGTGATTTTGAACTCTGCCAAGCACCACACCAGTCACTTGGTCATAGAACACATTCTCTCAAACCCCTAAACTGATCCCATTATCATAGCCCTTCAGAAACATGCAAGAAAATAAAAACCATACATTCTGAGACAGGACCTGGATAATGAGCACCACACCCTCCCCTTTCAGTAGAGAGTACTAAAATCCAAATTATGTATTTTGGCCAGAGTGGTTGGTATCCTTAAAGGTATAAAGTAACTGTATCAAATATGAAACTAATATCTAACATTTTAGGTGTTCTGGGCATATGAATACATAAATTTATATTTTCACAACTGACTTTGAGTTAGGCAGAATGGCAATTAGCATCAGTCTCATTTAACAGATGAGGAAGTTGACATTCAGAGAGTCCTAACAAGGACTTCCCCAAAGGCATACCCCTAGAACACAAGATTTAGTCTTCTCTCTTCCGACTCTGTAGACTTTCCACTCTTCTACCCTTCATATGGGAGAGGGAGACAAGCATGCTACTGAACAGAAGTAGGGGAGAAGCAATAGAGGACAATCATCTGGCATGTTTCTCTTCAAGGTTTACTCTATAATCTCTGGTTGTCTGAGTTGATGTGTGGTCTGAGTATGTAGGTTGGTAGTGGTTTAGTCATTAAGTCATATCCAACTCCTGTGATCCCATGGACTGCAGCCCTTCAGGCTCCTTTTGTCCACGAGATTTTCCAGGCAAAAACCCTGGAGCGGGTTGTCATTTCCTTCTCCAGGGGGATCTTCCCAGTCCAGGTAGCAAACCTGCATCTTCTGCATTGCAGGCAGATTCTTTACTACTGAGCCACCAGGGAAGCCCTGTGGCCTTGTAGGTTGGTGGGATACAAATACAGTGGAAATTTTCTTCTTCATGACTTTTAAATTCCACAAGTCTATACACTAGCAATCTCGAACAATTCTGTGAACAGTCTTTGAATCTCATTTTTCCTTCCCTGTTCTGACCTTGACTCCTCTGCACAGGCTCCATTCAGTCCTGCCAGGAGCCACAGTACCAAGTGTGTCTGACATCCCAGCCTCCACGTACCCAAAGCTGTGAGTTCTCCACTAGCTATGAGATAAACTGCTCCATGGGGCTGAGGTGACAAAAGTTTATCTTGACAAGCAATAAAACAATAAACATGGAGTGGGACTCTATATTCAGGTAATTGAGTCTCTACTCTGAGCTTGCAATGGATTTTTAATTGGTTCGTTTTTCCAAAAGGTCAATGTGTCAAACTTTGAGCTCTTTCCTTAATTCTTAGGATATTTTCTAACCCACATTTAGAAAAACACAGGTGTTTAACACATTTTGTCCAGTTAAATGGGCTTCTGCAATCTGAAATTGACATAGGCAGGTGGCTGCCAGGTCTGCACCACTTTGGGAAATGGATGTATTTCTCCCTTCCCGGCTCTCCATTGGAAGGGAGGGAGGGAGAATGCTGACAGACAACAGCAGGGTGATTCTGAGCTCAGCATCCTATCTTAGTGGTATACCCAACCTGCAAGATTTATAACCTTCTTGTTACAATGCATCAGCTTCAACACTTTCAGTGAAGTCTTCAATAACTTCGATGACATCTTGCTGAGGGGTTTTGTCATTAAAAGCCTAAAGCTGGTCATTAACAAACCTTCTCTGCAATCATCTACCGCTGTGCTAACTCAGGCATGGATCTCACTGGAAAGTTGGGCTGGCTCAGAAACTTTCCAGAAGGCTGCATTTTTTTCCCATGTGGGGTATATTTCCTTAAGAAAAGGAAATACAGTTCCTAATCATTTCATTTCATCATTTATTTCTCATTATCCATTGACTAACTCTTCTCTGAAAGACACAACCAAATTGGACAAACATGTGTAGAAAGCTACTTTATGACAGAAACACTGCTCGGGGCTGAAAATATAAAAAAGTCACAGCTTCAACTCTGAAAGGGTTCAGAGATATCCCCCCCCCAAAATTAACTGTCATTTATGGAATCTTTCATAACATGCCATACTCTGTATCTAGGCTTTATAAGCATTATCGTGTTCACTTTTCACCATGCTTTAGAAGACAGATATTTTTATTATCCCCATTTAAAGATTAAATGACTGAAGTGTTGTCTGTTTAAGAACTCCCCCCCCCGCCCCCAACATCACTGACCATGAAGTGGAAGAACCAAGTTTCAAACCTGTATCTTGCCTGACTTGAAGCTAGCTGATCTTCTCCAAACAACAGGACTGAGCCAGGAAGAAGGTGGAGACCGTGACATTTCAGTTAAGGAAAGACTGAGAGCCAAGCCACGGGGAGGCCCAGGCTCGGTAGGCGTGAGGAACAGGTTGAACCCAACTGAAATCCGCTTTTAGGAGAGTTCACATCATGGGTCAAGTATAACCCATTGAGAATAACTTGCCTGGTTTCTCACACTTTCTCACCTCCTCAACATCCAGATTATTAAGGTATCCATGTATGTTTTCTTGGGCTTCCCCTGTGGCTCAGCTGGTAAAGAAGCCACCTGCAAGGCGGGAGACCTGGGTTCAATCCCTGGGTTAGGAAAATCCCGTGGAGAAGGGAAAGGCTACCCACTCCTGTATTCAGGCCTGGAGAATTCCATGCGCTGTATAGTCCATGGGGTGGCAAAGACTCGGACATGACTGATCAACTTTCACTTACATTTATGCGTGCTTATATACAGACTTTATATATATGAAGTTAAAAGATGCTTGCTCCTTAGAGAAAAGCTATTACAAACCTAGAAAATGTATTAAAAAACAGAGACATCACTTTGCCAATAAAGGTCCATATAGTCAAAGCTATGATTTTTCCAGTAGTCGTGCATGAGTATGACAGTTGGACCATAAAGAAAGCTGAGTGCTGCCGAAGAATTGATGCTTTCAAACTATGGTGTTGGAGAAGACTCTTGAGAGTCCGTTGGACAGGAAGGAGATCAGATTAGTCAATTCTAAAGGAAATTAACCTTGAATACTCATTGGAAGGACTGGTGCTGAAGCTGAAGCTCCAATTCTTTGGCCACCTGATGCGAAGAGCCAACTCATTGGAAAAGACCCTGATGCTAAGAAAGATTGAAGGCAGGAGGAGAAGGGGAGGACAGAGGATGAGATGGTTGGATGGCATCACTGATTCAATGGACTTGAGTTTGAGCAAACTCTGGGAGATAGTGAAGGACAGGGAAGCCTGGAGTGCTGCAGTCCATGGGGTCACAAAGGGTCGGACAGAACTGATCAACTGAACAACAACAATACATAGACTTAAATTTGCCTGCTGACACCAGAGCAGCCAAGACTGGTGTAAATTTTATGAATGTAATAAAGATTCAAATCATGTGAGAAAAGCCTAACACTTTGAAGATCACTGCTTCTTGAGTTTTTACAAAAATCCCTGGGACAGAACAATTCCAGCTACCCAGTTGTTTGACAGCTGTTTCTGCTGCCAATTATTTGATATTTCACTTAATGTGGCAACCTCTCCAAAGGAAGTAGTGAATGGAGGGAAGTCCTGGCTGCTATGTCCTCTATAGGATTCAATCGTAGATAGCCCGAGTGCCGATGCTACCAGCATTCATTAGGAAGTTTCCCAGAAAAAAATGATGGGAAAATTGCAGACATGGGGTGGGGTGACATTCTGGCATAACTTAGAGACATGAAAGGGGATAGAATTTTTTTTAACATCCTAGGATTCTATTTTTTAAATAATAAGGAAAATAACTTGGGGTGATAGATATATTCTTAAAAGCACACGTATTGCAATGATAACAGTTATTATCATAGGTTGAGGGCTTACTATGTGCCAGGCAATTGCTTGGAGTGTTTAACACAATAGCTTATTAAATGAAATTTTTACAATTCTGCCTGGGAAAGTATTACCCCATTTTTACAGATGAACAAACTGAGAGTATGGGAGGTTGAATCATGTGCCCCTAGTTGAATAGCTGGAGCTGAAATACAAGCCCAGTTATACATTATTTCAAGTTTTTGTGTCTCCACTGTGTTGCTTTTCTCTTATCCATATCTACATTAATTAAAACAAAACCTGTTTAAAGGCATTTAAATAATGCAGTGATTAAAAAGGCATTCGCTGATTTCTCCCTTTTTTTCCCTGAAATGACATTTTCCTCTTTTTTTTTTTCTCCTTTTCTCATAAAGAAATAGAAACATTAGCTTTCTTTTTACAGCTCAATTAATTGCTGTGGGATTTTACCTGACGAGATTAGTAAGGCCTTCAGGCAGACACCATTGATCCAACTATAGTGTTATTATGTGCCTGTCCATATGCATGATGTGGGAGGGAAGGCTTTGTTCCTGGGAATCACAAAGCCATCATCCATCTGACTCCCTGGATTCTGGCCGCCTCTCATCTGCCGTGCTTCCCACAAATACCTTCCTCGGCTTGTTATTGCTTTAATTGCTCACAGGGTGGTTCTTCCCAGCAAAGTCCTCGCCAGTCAAGATCATCGGCATTACCTTGGAGGAGTCTCAGGAAATTGATCAGTTACTTCAGCTCCCTTCCTCTGATGAGAGGCAAGATATGGGGCATCTGAGCTTTGTTGAAGGTCAGAGGACCTGCTGGCTCCTGCAGAGACAGCATGAAACCCTTTCAAAGAATTTATGCAAGCCCAGGGCACCCAAAGGTGAGGCAGTTTCTAGAAGTGTGGTCAGACAAGCAAGTGCTCTGAGTCAGAAAGCCCTGGACTCAAACACCAAAATAGTGGCAGTAATAATAATACTATACATATTCTGCCTTTGTTCCAGCAAATATTACTTAGTAACTTTGTGATCTCAAGCAAATGACTTAGCCTCTTTGAAACTCAGTTTTCTCATCTGTAAGATAGGAGCAATGACCTCATCTCATTGTCTTCAAAATAAAATAATGTGATGGCATAAATTAAGACTCTTTTTGTTCCAAGTGATAGAAATCCAATCAGAATCAGGTGAACCAGAAAGAGCACTTAATTATAAGTAAAAGTAATGTCTCTCAAAAACATGTTTGCAGCTGAGTCTGAGAAAAACTGGAATTAAAAGCACAGCTTTCCCCCTGATCTCTCCCTGGTTTCTTGCCTCCATTTCCCTGGGTGCACTGGTAGCTGTTCCCCACCCACCTTCTCATTACCCTTAAGCTTTATATGGAAAGGCATAGCCACCAAAGGCCCACAAAGTGATATCCCCTTGCCAATCCATGCTATGAGACAAGCAAACTGATTGGTCCAAATTCTAACTCCCAGGGAAGAAATGGGATTGATCCAGCTCAGATCATGTGCCTACATCTAGATCAATCAATTATCTGTCAACAAAGAGCAGTCGTTTATTCTGCTTATATAGCTATCCCTATGGTAAGTCTAAGAACAGAGGCAAGGTGGGTATCTCCTAGAGAGAAAAGGGACTAGTTATTAGAAAAGAGTTTCACTGCAGAAGAGAGAACTGGTGTTCACTATAACAACATATGAAAAATAGCTATCGCTATATCCAGTCCAGAATAGATACACTTAATATAGTGTTTTTGGTCAATGTGTAGATTTCTATACATTTTGAAAAACTGTATTTTCAAAAAATAATTACAAGGAATAGAAATCATAATGTTAAGAATCAGAAGAGACTGTAGATGTTATGAATAATTAATAGTTTAAGTTCATACTTTTTACATTAATTCAACAGTACAATAGGAATTCAATAAGTCAAAAGCAGGATTTTGTTCCTAACCTTATCTTCTCTCCTATCCCTCACAAACCCAAATCTCACATTTTCTTCTCTTGCTTTCAGTTACTTTTCTATCTTTAAGTCACTTAGTTTGAGGATCCACTTGTGAGTTTTTAGTGTTAAAGATCTAAGGTGCTGTACAAAGTACTAAAAATGACTTCAGAGAACAAAGAAATGTCCTTATATGTTAGCACTAAACAGAGCACCAAGCTAGGAATGAAGAAAGACAATTTCTATTTTTTGTCCTTTTTCCCTAAAATACACAGAACAGTTCTGAACAAGTCCTTTGTGGTCCCTAGGGCATCCATAAATCTGATGATCATAACTAGCCTACTTGTCTCTTGAGGTGAAGTTGGGAACATTGGTGTATTAACTATAAGCAGGGTCATTTATAACCCACTCCAGTATTTCTTGCCTGGGAAATCCCATGAACAGAGGAGCTTGGCACACTATAGTCCAGGGGGTCGCAGAGAGTCGGACATGACTTAATGATTAAATAGCAGCAGTGGGGTCATTTATAGGGAGAAGTGGGGAAGAATCTCAGAAAACTAGAGATTTCCTTTTTTTATCAGAAGGTGAATTCCCGCACAGAGGATGAATCTTTTCTGTGTGTAACACAAAAGAATGATTTTTGCTTGTATAAAATTGTAGAAATCCAATTGCCCTCTGTCAATAAACCCCAAGGCTGGGTGAGGAATTGAGTCAATATATTTGACGTTTTGGAAAGAAACCACTTTGTGTCACTTTCCAGAATTCCTTCTTACTGATTCCAGTTTATTACTGATTTAGTTTGGAAAGAATAACTCCAGGACGACTCAAACAGAATGAGGAGAAATAACTGCCTATCATGGTTTAAGGAAAAAAAAAAAAAGGAAATTGAAAGTCTCATTTTCATCGAATTTTGTTACTATGATATGATTTCTTTATAGGGAGAAGAAATTAAATTTATGAAGCAACAGTATTCCAAGTGGTAGCTAAGAGGGAAAAATTAACTCAGGCAGAAATATATGTTACCAGCTAAAGATTATTCTTTCACATTTGTTTTCAAATATGAAAAGAATTCCATTGGGTAAAAGGAATTACCAGAATAACAATATTGTCTTGAAATATAATTCACAGATTCTATATGGCAAAAA